>CAKAKW010030432.1:0-20836 GCA_916700785.1 Sebastes flavidus
TATACATATATCAGTGAGAGTGATAGAAATCTCATCAACGTACCACTAGACAGCATTGGCCCCAGCTTCAGGTTCTGGAACATGTCCCCTGTACGCTTCCTCTTCTCACTCAGCCTGTATTCATCTACGGGGGTCATTAATAATAGTAACATCATTTAAGGGTGATGACGTCAGAAAATATGGAAAGAGAAGAAATAGGGCTCATATCTCTCAGGTATTTTGAGAAATGCTTTCATTAGTAACTTATGTGTCATCATATGGAAAAATGGGCCTCTTACCTGGGTCAGCGGGAAGGTACTGGAAGTCCATCGGCTCGCTGACCTCGCGGTCAGAGGGCCGGCGGAGCTGCATCTTGACTCTAATGGGCTCGGTGAGGTTAGTGTCGCGGTACGGCGGTGTGCGGAACACAATGGCCACCTGCCTGTGGACATCGGCCTGGGAGAACGTGCCCTTTCCCTCCCAGGAGTCCTGGAAGAAACGCACCTCGATGTCCTCTACAGGGGGGAAACAGACAATGCTAGATGTCAGGATATACCAGCCACGATCAAACTACTGCAAATACTGAGTGGAAAAGACGTCTTTTAATTTAAAAAAAATGTGTGATCTTTGATAATGACCATATATTTTTGCTTTCTTCACTGTAACCCTAAAACTGAACCTACTAGAGCATCTGAAAGACAGTAAAGTCAGTCGGGTCTCAGGGGGTTAACCTGTTTATTAGAGAGAAAAATGCAGAGAAATGAAATAGAAGAAGAGAAAGAAACTGAGTTCACGAGGCGCAGGGAAGCTGAAAGTTTTAAGAGTTGCACTTCACTCTTCTATCAGCATCACATCACCCACGCAGGAAACCCTTCTGATGTGAACCTCATGACCCAGCCGGCACAGAAACACACAGTGGGAAGTAGTTAACTATCAGTTTACACATAAAGCTAATGTTAGTAATTTATTAGAAAATAGGAAAAATGAGAAGTGGACCTCGGAATAGAGGAAGAAAGCTTTTGGCTTTTGTGATTGAAGTAACTCAGACGTAACGCGACTGCTTTGCATCACAGACAGCAGATACCGTAGCAGGCAACGAAACCTGACATGTGCAACATGTCGGCGGCCAAAAATATCACTTCATACTGAGTCTACTGATGATCTGAGAGCACAGGCTTTTGAAATGTATACTTAAAGCTGCACACCACTGACATTATTACCATATAAAGTTATGGTGAACATGTTAGTAAAACTCTAGTTGCTAACTTTGCCTACTGTTTGGTGCTGGACAGGTAGCATACAGTTGGTTTTTAGAGCTTTTTTCTGCTGAAAACAGCTTCCTGAGAGCAGAGTTTGCAGGCAGGAAAACCAAAACAATGAGCTAAAAGAGGCTATTTCATCATCTTCACTGACATAACATAGAAACCCACTGTGAACATAAAGCTAATCATCAAATGTAGTACACTATTATGAGATTCAGGGTTCTGTTTCTAAGCACACCATAAATACTTAACGTCAGTATTTCTGATAAACACACAGAGTACAGGCAGATTGTACCTTTTTGTACTTTGTCACACAGCAGAAAGATCTCATCGCCTCCTTTGCAGCTTCCAGAGTTGCGGTTGACTCTGCAGATCTTCAGCTCAGCTGTGTTTGGGGCCCCTTTAAGACAGAAAAAAGGCATTTATGAATACGTATAGATACAGATAATAAATAGATACAACACCAAGGCTACGGGTTAAACACTGGACACCTTTTAAATGCAGATTTGAGCTCCGTAGGCCTTAAGAATTAAATTATTTCCCCTATATAATTTCTTTTTTTTCTGGTCTTTTCTGTTTGTACATTTTTATAAATGCACTGGAAGCGGTTTCTATTGTTTCTTATGATTTTTGATTATGTAGCTACTGTATTTTCTCTTATTTTAATTTCACCTCAGGGAAGAAAATTGCAAATTTTTCTTACTGTATATTACTCACAAGAATGATAAATGTTCAGATGCTTCAACGTGGCAGGAACTATGAAGTCCATCATTCTGTTTTTCTCAAAAACTGTTAAACCTATCTCCTCCCACATTTTCCAGTGGCCGATGACAGCTGATGACGCAGTCACGTGGGAACGAACGATGGCTAATTGAGAACCAAGTTGACTGAGGGAGGAAGGACAACCACCGCGGCTAATGCATGAGCTAATGCAAAACACGAAGCATAAAGTAGTAGTAAGATGGAGCTCAGAATTGAGGGACCACCTCGTTGATTTTTGGCAACAACACAACGACTTCATATTTTTTTTTTCTTTGTGAATTTTCAGTACAAAGTCGTGCAAAAACTAACATCGCTAATTCTTCCTGACCGTCGTCTGCCAGCTTTGTTTACGCTAAAGTCACATTTGATCGCGAGGTTTTCGGTTTTGAGAGTCGGGACTCTTGTTGTTCATGAATGAATCTGTTGGTGTGTCGTGTGCTGTTTTGGCCAAATCGTTGCTCTCCTCACACTACATGAACAAAACTGTTAAATGTATCATAACATGTCGTTCTGTGTGGGCGCTCTCACATTTTCAACGTCTGTTTAAGATTTTAAAAACCTTTTAGTGTGGGCCAGCTATTAGATACTTACAATTACAATTGAAACTAATTCTTGTAAATACCTTCAAGCTGACAAGAAAAGTTCAAATGTAAAGAGGAACAAGGAGTGTGTGAGGGAATTAAAGGTTGCAGGAGAACTTGCGTACACAGACTGGTATTTCATTAAAATCCAATATAAATCAGCTTACCCTGATAATCCTGGGAAAGCTCTGAACTTGTGTGATTTTTTGGCATTAAGTGAATAAAAAAAAATAGTCAAAAAGATATTAAATAGAAAGGAGTGCTTGTGTTGCCCACTCACTGTTGTCATAGATGGGCTGCGATACCACGGGCTCCAGCGCAAACAGATCCCCCGATGACAGAGTGATGGACGCCTGGAAGCAAAGGCGAACCGAGTTCAGGTCAAACTCCTCCTCCCACACCTTCGCCTCGGGAACTGCAGCCAAGACACAGCAGGGAGAGGGTGGTACCGTTCACAATCAAGCAAACACAGCTAGTCACGCACAGCACTGACATCCTGTCATATGTAGGCTATCAGATTAAAGATCAGTCAAGTAACAAACTACACTTCCTGTTATTGTAACTGGATATATACACTTCTTTTTGCTAACTACCCAGTTAGCTAGTTCTCAACACACCAAAGATAGTAACACAGAAAGTGCTTTGTGTCACACACACTGTGTGTCTTTCAGCACTTACTGTTGAAGGGGTTATTATTGGTCTGCAGCCTACAAGTGATGGCCTCATTCACATCCTTCTTCTTCACACACTGTATGCCGAGGTTCTGAAAACTGAAAGCAAACACAGTCAGATGACTAAGACCGAAACCAAAAGATGGAAACCACTGAAGCATACATGTACTTTCAATTTTGATATTATGAATTCTAATTCTGTATTTAACACATAATTGTGGCCAAACACACGGTGTGAGTATTCGCTCCATTAAAAGGGATAGTTCTGGTGTTTAGAAGGGGTTGTACGAGCTACTTATTCACAGTCAGTGTATTATCTACAGTAGACGACGGTCGGTACGCCCCCAGTTTGGTGAAACAGACAGGAGTTACCACGGTAGCAAAGCAATATAATGCTGTGAACGGGGGCAGCAGCAAAACGGATTTTAGTCAGCCGTTTCCGATGGGAGCGGAAGCCGTTATATCCATCTATGCTTTCTTCAAAGCCACCAGACTCCATTGACAAAAACAGTCATTTTACCTCGCAGACCACAGGAGTTGCTGGTCTACCGCTGCCTTGATCGGTTAGTTTGTTTGTGTTATTGCGTGACTTTCGTGAATCCAAACAAACCCTTTAAAACACCAAAGTCACACAATAACACCAACAAACTAACCGATGGAGGCAGCGGTAGACCAACAACTCCCGTGTTCTGCAAGGTAAAATGACTGTTTTTGTCAATTCCGTTTGGTGGCTTCAAGACTGCATGGTACAGCTGTGTACATATTTTAAATATAGCATACAGTTAAACTGATATTGACTCTTTTTTAGGTGGCTAAAATACGCCTTGCTCCCGTGCTGGTACTCCTGTCTGTTTCTCCAAACTGAGGGCGTGCCGACCTCCATCTACTGTAGGTTGATTAAGGATAAGCAGCTCATACAACCTCACTTCAAAACACCCAAACTATTCCTTTAACCCCAGTTTTAATCTTCTTTGCACCTCCAATTTGGAAACTTTTCCTCCCACATTTTAAAATAATAAATCATCACCACCGCACCAGCGTCACCAGTGTGTCACATCCACGAGTTGGGAGGACAGTTTAATGACGTGTGAGTGGAAAAATACTTGACTTCAAGTGCACTACCAATAGATGAGGATGTTTTAGACATCCAATAATATGATCTCTATATTTCTATTTTATGTGAAACATATATATAAAACTATGGTAAGCACAATAATAAATCCTAATTTTCTCTCTCGCTTAAAAGACCCCATCCTCATCTACTATAATGTGTACTAGAAATCTTTGTCATTTACATTACCATTTAGCTCTAGTTTAACTTTGTAATCATTGCAATACACTAGTTTCAATGGTAAAAACAAACGACTAATATGTATCACAGTACTGGCAGTGGAGGGCAGTACACGCCGTTTGTTTGAATTTCATCACACTGGTGATGAAGACAGACACAGTTCCCTCCGACAAGACGGATAAATGATGTAATATTATGATGAAATATTACGTAGTTAACTCCGTCACTGTCGTTGCACTTTCTTCTAATACTTGTTTAGTTATTTTGAGAAGAAATTGTCAGACAGGATTCTAGATTGTAAAGCAGCAAAACAAGCTTTATGCTGTTCAAGGTTTATGCTGTTAATGTTTTACTTTAACTCCAAACCCGGTGAACCCGTCGATTAGTCATACCAAGGCGACAGTAAACACGTCATCTCCCACCAGTGATGTCGTCCTTATCTTGCGCAATCTCTAACAAATACCACCTTGTTTTGATGTGGAACTGCAGTTTCCTCTGAGGCAATTCAGAGTAGTTTTGAACAAAAAGTTCCTTGAAGTGCGTGAGACGCATCACGTTAGTCACACATTCACCCTCCGGTCTACCTGTGTATCCGTCTCTCCTGCAGGTCCGCCTCGTAGTAGCCGTGCTTGCAGTCTTTCCCGACCAGTTCGTGGGGGTGAGGCTTGTGCGGCGCGTTCTTCGTCACCAACGAGATGCGAACACGCAGCGGGCCGCTGTAGTTGTGCACCTGTAGGAGGAATATGTCATGTTTAATGATTCCAAAGGGGGATTTTAAGGGCTTTTGGGCAGAGTGGATGCCTGCTTACAGTTTAGTTGAGGGGTGACCTCACTCACTAGGAGCCGACTGCTCAAATAGACAAACTTCATGTAATAACTCACAAGTTCTTGTGTTATCATGGCTGGAATAAATCTCAGCTACTGATCAGCCAGTAGGTTTCGGTCATAGTTAGGTTCTCTAGTTTCATATGATACCAGTATCTTCACTCTAGCTTTAAATTGAGCCAGCTACAACCTAAAAATCTCAAGTTGCGTTAAAGCGTGAAAGAAATTAGTGGCGTTAAAACGGATTCGCGTTAACTTTGACAGTCCTAAAAAACGTATTTGTAATTCCTAAGAGAAAATGTTAACCTATCCTTTAACAATATTCTAACCTCCTTGAGTATCTCTATACACTCACCGGCCACTTTATTAGGCACGCCTGTTCCATTGCTTGTTAACACAAATAGCTAATCAGCCAATCACATGGCAGCAACTCAATGCATTTACGTCATCTAGACGTGGTGAAGACGACTTGCTGAAGTTCAAACCGAGCATCAGAATGGGGAAGAAAGGGGATTTAAGTGACTTTGAACGTGGCATGGTTGTTGGTGCCAGACGGGCTGGTCTGAGTATTTCAAAAACTGCTGATCTACTGGGATTTTCACGCACAACCATCCTCTAGGGTTTACAGAGAATGGTCCGAACAAGAGAACATATCCAGTGAGCGGCAGTTGTGTGGACGGAAATGCCTTGTTGATGTCAGATGTCAGAGGAGAATGGGCAGAGTGGTTGGAGATGATAGAAAGGCAACAGTAACTCAAATAACCACTCGTTACAACCAAGGTATGCAGAATACCATCTCTGAACGCACAACACGTCCAACCTTGAAGCAGACGGGCTACAGCAGCAGAAGACCACCCGGTACTAGCAAGGTGTACCTAATAAAGTGGCCGGTGAGTGTATATAGTTATTGTTCAAAATCTGAAGTTCTTAACAAAGATACTCCAGTATTTAAACAGTATGGTAGAGTAGTATTGTACTATAGTAAAAGTAAGGATATCATGAGCCCTACGCTGCTTTTTTTTTACCCAAACTTGGTGCAAACAAGTGGATTATTATGTAATCTGAGCTACAATAAAGCCAGAAAACACGCTCAACAAGTGTCGCCCATCTCACCTTGATGGCTGGGTGGGTCTTAGTGGTGTCGTTGCTCTTCTCTCCGGGGATGCTGCCGGCTGAACGTCCCTCACACTTATACCTAAACCTCATCCCCCGCTGCTTCGGCTGCTCGATGATCTCTATGAAGGGGTTCACTGCTTGGACTGATGGCAACAGAAGAAGAATAATGTGACTTAAACACAGTGTCACTGTACTTTGGAAATACAAAAACACAGTATCCAGATACTGCAATGCAGCTATGTAAATATATGTCTATGGGTTAACTGATAATTTACAGGAAACAGCTTCTTACCTGGGTTGAGTGGGGTCATGCCCCATCCTCCATACACACCTGTAGTGGACAGAAAATAAGAAAAAGACATAGCAACCACTTGTTAGTCAAAGTCTTAACAGCCATTAGCGGTTTACCAGGCACAGTACATGACACACAGCGTACAGTGGCAGCCCCGATGACACAATCCAAAAGCTGCTTTCAGCACATACTTGTGGTTTAGTAAGAGTTTGTCATTTGCGCTGCGGTCAGGGTGGAAATCTACCAGACAGTGCAGCGTCCAAAGAGGTCAAAGGTTGCCGAGATACTTCCCAGCTCAATATAATTACTCGCCTGCCAAAGAGCAGAAAAGAAGAAGAATAAAGCAAACAATGACGACAGGCAGGGGTGTGATATCGGTGTCAAATTACCCGCCTTGTTGCAGGGGAAGAGCAGGCCAGAACAGCGCTCTGGTTTCAGGTGCTCGGTTAATGAATTGTCGAGATTCATAAAAAGAAGTGAGGTGTGACACGAGATCAGTTGGTCAAAGCTCCACCCAGCAGCTAGTAGGACTTGTTTGATGTGAAAGCATGGAGAGGATGCGTTCCAAGTTGTAACACGCCTGCTGCTTCCCAGCCTCAGACCACACTCACATAATGGCGATAAAATGACAGTCCTTCTTTGTCTTTTAGTCATATTATACAAGATGAATGTGAGTAAATATGGATCTTTGAATAAGACACGGCACGAAGGCCAATAAGTGTGTGTAATAATTACACTTTAGACTGTATTTACACAATATTTCTCTTTTAATTTGCTTCTTTGTTTATTTATCTTTGTATTAATTCCCTTATTTATTTATTCTTTTGTTTAATTTTTCCTCTTATTTATTTAATTTTATTATTTTTTATATTAATTTATTTATTTGTGCATTATTTATTTATTTAGTTTTAAATGTATGTATTTATTTATGTATTTATTTATTTATGTATTTGTATGTAATTTTCCTTATTTATTAACCCATTTTGACGAAGACAATAAAGTGGACTTTTCATGTATATCAGATTATAACTATTATTATGATTATGATTATTATTATGTATATACAGTGTATGTACATACATAATAATCACAAAGGAAAAAACAAAACAAAAGACAATAAATCAAATTTTGCTAAGAGACAAAAAGATTAAAAATTACAACAATAACACAATAAAATGTTAAAAAAATCAATAGATATACGTCAATAGAATACAATTAAATAAAATCTATTTGAGACATCCCTGCCTATTTATTGAGCCTCATGTTGTGAAGTGAAAGTAAATGTCTACCACAAGTTGGCCTTCATAAATCACTAAATGTATTAATATCAACACTTGACATTTGCATATAGACATTTTATTTTATTATAGTGTGCTTATTTTATTGTTGGTCATTATTGTTCCTCTATTCTATGTAAGTTCACTGAGAGAGCTGCATAAAACCAGAGTCAAATTCCATGTATGTGTGAACTTGGCTAAATAAATCTGGCGTCATTGCTTCCACATATTGTTGACTTTTTGTGATATAGATTTATTAATACATATTATTAATTTCACTGTCCTCTACCTATCCATATTATAGACACTGATAAATAATATCCATCAACAATGTCATTCTACTTTGGGAGGTCAGGACTGTGGGAAAAAACCTAACAATGTATGAAAAAAACATTCTCCATTATAAAATCGTGCTATTTAATATTCTTTTGGCTTGCAGGTAAAAGTAAAAGTGACATAAAGTAGAAACATTGGCAGGTTTTGAATCGTCACAAGCTACTCTTCTCATCGGCATACATTATGTCCCACTACACACACCACAACTTTAATTATAGTGTGCCATTTCCATAATTTCCATCCAGTAAAACTGAGGTGGGCGGTTGCGAGCAGCAGTTACCAATCATAATAGGACCGATTGTTTTAATTGAAACCATTTAATTTATTTTATTATATGCTAGAATACATAAATAAATAAATTTAGGGTGATAAATAAGGAAAATCGTGCATAAATACATAAATAAATGGATACATCTAAAAATAAATAAATAATTCAACAAAAAAAAAAAAAAAAAAATAGATAAAAGGGAAAAATTAAACAGGAGAGTAAATAAATAAGTGAATAATACAAAGATAAATAAATAAAGAAGGAAATTAAAACAGAAATATCAATTGATGTCACATTTTATCAATTAACTAATGGCTACATTTATTTTTGATATTATTTTTGCTACAATTAATGACACATTTATTTATTTATTTATTCATCAAGTCATTTTTACAAGGATTTTATTATATTTTATAATTCATAATAAATAAGTTTGGGGTAATAAATAAGGGAAAATCGTGCAGAAATACACAGATAAATATATGCAGAAATACATAAACAATCCTGCCAAAATCAAAACTAAATTAATAAATAAATAAATTACTCGATAAATAAATAAATAAATATGTTATTAAATGTAGCAAAAATTATATATATGTATATATGAGAATATATTTTGACATTTATTATTATATATTTTTGATATTGTTTTTGCTATATTTAATGACATGTTTGCCGAACTCAAGATTATTTATTAATAATGACAGATATTAATTATTTTGCATAATATTTTCATAAATAAACATATGACTAATAAATTGATATATTTTTGAACGAGGTTTGGCAGACTGTTTTTTTTAATTAAAACCAATGCTACCTAAATATTAGCCGAACTCTAGATAAGTTATTAATAATGACATACATTATTATTTATCATAATATTTCCATAAATAGACACATGACTAATAAATTGATAGTTTTTTGAACGACGTTTGGCGGACGCTAAGGGGGACTGACCCAACAGGCCTCTTCTTGGCATTTCGAGGCTGTTCCACTCATGTCAGGTGATTTAGCTCCACATTTAGGGATAAATACACTCAATGTCTCATCAGCTTTCATTCGGCTATGATAAATAATAAAAGTTCCTACTGTATATTAGCTTACAACCATGTAAAACAGCAGACTTCCACTGTTTTAGCGCAGTGATAGCGGGGCTTTCCCTTGTGCGCAAAACAACTCCCTGGTACAGTTTCACCTCCAGTGCGTCTAAACTTGAACAGGTCGAGCAGGTTTTTTTTACTCACCCTCCATGTCTGTGTGTCCGAGTCCGACTACACGCTTCTCTTCCGTCTGTTTATCTCTTTGTTTGTATGTTTGTTCAGCTTAAAGAAGCCCTGTACACGACACAGTGCGGGCTCGACAAACTTCTTGACATTGCTGTTTCTTGTTCTGTCGCCTCCTGTTTCGCTCCACCCACAGAGACAGAGACAGAATACAGAGCAGAGAGAGTAAAGATGAGTAAAGCTGGACAATACAGAGCTTCCGGTTAGAACAGAACGTTAGAACAGAATGAGGAAACAAATAGAGCAACTGTTGCTGTTTGAATGATACAATGTTTCAACATGATGACTTCACTGTTTACAAAGAATGTTTAAAGTACATGAAAAGTCCACTTCATTCAGTCGTCTTCATCAAAATGTATTTTTTCACACTCATAAAATTGATTCTGTTTTCCATTTATTTATTTTTTCAATACTATTTTATTTTAATTTTTTTCATTCAATTTAATTTAATTTTAATTTTAATTTTAATTTAATTTAATTTAATTTAATTTAATTTAATTTAATTTAATTTTAATTTTAATTTAATTTAATTTATTGTACTTTATGCTAGAATACATACATAAATAAGTTTGGGGTAATAAATAAGGAAAATCGTGCATAAATAAATACATAAATAAATAAAGGGGAAAATTACGTTTAAAAATAAACATAAAATAAATAAAAAAATAAATGCAACAAATACATTTTGTGAATGAATAAATTAAAACAATGCAAAAATAAATACAAAAAAATTTATAAAAATAATTTCACAAATAAATGAAGGGAAAAATTAAACAGGAGAGTTTGGGGTCCCCTGCTGGAGCTGTTGCCCCCGCGACCCGACCCCGGATAAGCGGTTGAAGATGGATGGATGGATGGATGGACAACTAAATACAGGGGAAAATTAAACATTTGCTTATCAAGTCATCTATTTATTTATTCATTAATTTATTTCTGATTTTGGCAGATTCAATCATCCATACTAAATAATATACTTAATAAGAATATATATACACTATATATACGTGCATAATAATTATAATAGTAATCATAATAATAATAATAATAATAATAATAATAATAATATATTTAGGTAATTACCAAACACTGTTCTTAATTTAGCAATTAACCTATATTTATGCTACACATACATAATAATGGTAACGTATATAGTTATAGTAAAATATTCAAATAAATACTTAATTAAAGTAATGATGAAATAATAATGGTTGTAAATAGTTAATTAAAGTAATAATGAAATAATAATGGTTGCATACTGTTTTCACAGCTGACAGCTATTACTTTGAAGGAAAGAGTCTCCTGTTTCCTGTGTTGTGCTGTGACTGGCCTGACTCAGCTGCACCCTCCGCCTTTCCTCTGCAGTGCAACTTGCCACCACCCACTCAAAACAGTGCGGAAATACCCAGATGACGCACTTGAAAGGAGCAGAAAAATAGGTTGTGAGTGGGAGAGGCAATAACATAACTTCTGGCTTTAGTCATAACCTGGAGAGAGAGTTTTAAACTGGAGCCACTCTACACTAAGACCTCTGTTCTGGGCCTTAACATGGGCAAAGTAGTGCAAAATAAACATATGAGGCTCCTATCTCTCTTCATTAATTATTATTTGTTCTTTACTTTATTTGTTCCACTGATTTAAATCATAAAATAGTCATAAACACTGTTTATCAAGGGACTTCCCACTCATACAAGTCACATTCTGACCAGAAGAGGGAGCTGTAAGTGAATAAATCATCTGCTCTCATCATTACCAGCACTCTGCATTATTTTGTTCCTTGATAATATTTAGTGACTGGACTTTAAATATGTCTCTTTTTTGTTCGTTTTTCTACATCATTTCAAGCTTTGTCAATAAAAGTGGCTCATGAATACAAAAGAATATCTGAGTCAGATTATAATTTTTTTGTACAAGTGACAAGAAATTAAAGAGGCTTAGATATTTAAGTGTTGCAAAAGTTGTCAAAAAGTTTTTATGTATATATAATTTAATTTTTTAATTTCTTGTCACTTGTACAAAAAAAATTATAATCTGACTCACATGTTCTAAATAAAGATAAATAAATAAACAAAGAAGCAAATTAAAACAGAAATATCAATTGATGTCACATTTTATCAATTACCTAATGGCTACATTTATTTTGATATTATTTTTGCTACATTTAATGATAATATTTATTTATTTATTGAGTCATTTATTTATTTATTCATTCATTTATTTTTTATTTTGGCAGGTTCCATCCTGTGCATTATTTTGTCCCCTGATAATATTTAGTGACTGGACCTTAAATATGTCTCTTTTTTTGTTAGCTTTTCTACATCATTTCAAGTTTACTTCTGTGTCAATACAAGTTGCTCATGAATACCAAGAATATCTGAGTCAGATTATCATTTTTTTTGTACAAGTGACAAGAAATTAAAGAGGCTTAGATATTTAAGTGTTAAGTGTTAATTGAATATTTTTATATATATCAAACATATGCAACATGTTTAAGTTACAATGTTTGTTCTTAAATAAAAAAAATAACTGAGGTAGTAAATACCTGGCGGTTAATTAAAAATGTTTTGTTATTTACCTTCTCTATGTTAAATATCTGTTATTAATGTTCTTTTTATTAAATAAAAAATATTATATATATATATATATATAAACATATGCAAAGTGTTTAAGTTACAATGTTTGTTCTTAAAAAAAAAAAAAAAAATCTCCCTACTCTTCTCCTGTTTCTGTGATGGAAGCTAGAGAATCCGAGGCGCAATGAACGCATCCTAATATTCCTAAACGGGCGCCAGTGAGTGGGAGGAGGTTGGTGGTGCGTTTGAGTGCAGTGAGGCGGTGCCTGCTCTCCTGGCTGCTCTGCTCCAGACTGCGGCGGGCACATAGAGCTGTTTGCTACAGAAATGGCGGAGGGGGAGTTGGACGTGGACTCGCTGATTTCCAGGCTTTTGGAGGGTGAGTTTCTCAACCCATACTACATTTATATTATCCCTTTGTTTGGCTGCCTTATTCCCTAAAGGGGTTATTTACTTATTTATTATGACAAGACAAGAAAAAGGGCCCACTTTACTGTAGTATCCCTGTGCAGGAGGAGTAAACAGGACTAGTCTGGTATGTTAGGTATGAAATCATACCTAATGCATGTGAGACTTTTCATACATTGAGTGTTAAAGTGTATAAAAAAGTTATAGTTGGAGGACTGTATGGGAGAGAGCAACCTTTAAACTAACTATAGCAAATTATTACAGCCTTTATTCATGTTGTAACATGTTTATTACACCATTATTGTTGTCATCACTTTGGCATGCATCATATAAAACACTACCTAAGAAGCTTTTACTTACTAATCATAAAAACGACTCTCCATATATTTCCTAAAGCTTTTTTACAACAATTTACAGTGGTGGTGGGCGGTAGCTTTTGGGGTGTCTCAGTAACAAAAGTTGACATTTCTATTAAAATAAAGTGCAGCTTGGTGAATAAATCAAGCCGAACTTTCCAGCACAATTGTCTGGTCTCTGAGGACACCAACAATTTTTGTTCTAGTGTGTATATATATAATTTGTACACAATTATAAGAAAAAATGTCAATTTTTCAAATGGGATTTGGTTTAAGGATTTCTCAGCAATTTACTGAATTGATTAATGTAGTAATATGTTTATTACACCATTATTGGTGTCATCACTTTGGCATGCAGCATATAAAACACTACCTAAGAAGCTTTTACTTACTAATCATAAAAACGACACTCCATATATTTCCTCAAGCATTTAACAACAAAATACAGTGGTGGTGGGCGGTAGCTTGTGGGGCATATCAGTAACAAAAGTTGACATTTCTTTTAAAATAAAGAGCAGCTTGGTGAATCAAATATGCCGAACTTTCCAGCACAACTGTTTGGTCTCTGACGACACCTATATATTTGGTTCTAGTATCAATATATATCATTTGAGCACAATTATAAGAAAAAATGTGAATTTTTCAAATGGGATTTGGTGTAAGGATTTCTGAAAAGAGAAGGCAAGTCAGGGTTATATTGTGTTTATATGGGAATATTGCTGAATGGTAATGTTTACACAAGCCTTGGTGATATTCTACTTTAAATAGACCTGCACAGTTTGTACCCTGTAAACATACTTACAAGTTTGTTATCTATGTATTTTGTAATTACATAGCCAGTGTTTGGGAAAGATTCATCCATGAATTAAACTCTTTAAAAGTTGCCATTATTTCTGTTCTGCATAGATTTGAGCTGTTTTCCTTCAGAGGTTTTTAAAGGAACTTTATTATCATGAAGAAAAAACACATTTTATCATGATAAATCAGTGATAATAAGAAGAAGCTTTCTCCATTAGCTGTGGATGGATCTAATACACATGTTTGGAAATGATTTTGGTTATTCGAGACTGCACAAAAGTTCAGTTTCAGTACTTTGGAAGAAAGCGTTGTTGCTCCATTGTTTCGTGTTGGGTATCAGTGGGTTCTTAGCAGTGCTAAATAAGGAATCAAGTGAGCCTTTGGTTCTCTAGAGAACGCAGACAGTGTTCCCCTGTGTCTTCAGTAAAGCAGTGAACAAACATCCATGATGGATCGTCAGTCACACGAACAGATTCAGTGTGCTGAAAATCACACAGAAAACGTACACAGTTTGGTGTGCTTAATGAACGAGTGGATCAACGTGTCAGTACAACCTAATCATCTGGATTGATTGGGGACGGGTTACATTATAGTGCTTGTTGTGTGTCAGCTGTATAGTAACAGCAGTATGAGTCTGTATTGTCAGCTGGGCAAGGCTACATATTATTTAGTTGCTTTTTTTATGCAGCGACGAGGAAACCTCAGTGGAGGAAATTGGAGGGATCTGGCCCTAAAGGCTTCCAGATGTGAGCTGTGGATATATCCAACCATCCATCTCCTTTCAGACACTTTCTCTTTCTGTCTACAGCTAGTTTGTTTCCGGCTGGCTCATTTGAGGTGTGAAAATACCAGCTAAGAGGCTCAACACTCATGTTTAATAAGCACGTTTCCTGCAAAGGTTGTTAAATGCTAAATGTAGTCTCAACACAAGTCGTACAAGAACTTTGCCAAATAAAATGTTCTGAAACTGGCAAAAGTAGTTGACAGAACTAGGGATGCACCGATCCGACTTGATACCGATGTCGATACTTGGGCTTTGGTTATCGGCTGATACCGAGTACCGATCCGATACCAGTGTTTAATTAATAAGCCGTATGTCTCACTGTGTGGAAGTCACTGTTCTTTTATGTGTATTGTTTTTTTAACTTTGTAAAAAAAATTACAAATAAATAAATTATAAACTTATTTTATTTATACAAATTTAATTTGTATGTATTATTAAAATGATAAATCGTACACCAGCAACTTGGTAAAAAAATCTTCAAAATTATTTTTTAAAAATGTATTATTAATATAATAAATCGTACACCAGCAACTTGGTAAAAAAAATCTTAATGAACAGAATTTTATTTATTATTAAAATAATAAATCGTACACTAGCAACTTAGTAATAATACATCTTAAAAATTAACAGAATTGTATTTATTATTAAAATAATAAATTGTACACCAGCAACTTGGTAAAAAAAATCTTCAAAACTAACATTATTCTTATTAAAATAATAAATCGCACACCAGCAACTTGATACAAAAATCTTCAGAATTTGATTTATTATTAAAATAATAAATCGTACACCAGCAAGATGGTAAAAAAATCTTAAAAATTAACAGAATTTTATCTATTATTAAAATAATAAATTTTTTTTTCTCAGAATATTACCCCCCTCCCCCAGCTCCATAATTATTCATTTTTACCTACAATGGCCCTAATACGCCGATGTATATTTGGATCATATACAGGCAGAAATACACACTCAAACTGTCGCTCGTGTATCAGTTTATCTTCATAGAGGCTGTATTTTATTTTAAGACTTGACCTTTCAACAACACAATGACCTCTCACCAACTTTTCCTTACTATTGAAACCTTGATATCCATCATCTTAGTGTACTTGACCAGATCTACAGCCTGCTTTCATTTAGGACTTTTACTAAATTACCTGTCACTGGCTTTTCTCCTGGTATTCACATCAAGAAGCTCAGAAGGATTTCACTTTGCCACCCTAGGGAGTCATTTATTCCTCTCTATATGTATAGAAGGAGCTTTTACCTTGAGGTATGACAGGAGTTCCTTAGCCACTTTATTTGATCACTTGTTCAATGAGCTCTGGTGCCAGTCGGGAATCTACAGACGCTCATATAGAGAGCTCTCTGATCTCCTATTAAATGTCAACAGGCACAGCTGTCCCTGGTAGAAATTAACTTACCCTTTTGGTGACACACACTCACAGAGGCAAGTGGAAAGTTTCTGAAAGCTCAGAGTTCATGAGTTGTGACGTGTTTGTTGACGTTGTCAGAAATAGCGGAGGCCATGGAAATTAATTTTTCGATGCATAATAATTTAATATGTTTTAATTTTAGTTGTATATTGTTTTTCTTCATAATTTTCTAATAGGTCCAAGGAAAATGTTGATATTACCAACAGCCTCATCTTTTTCCTCTGTTATGTGTCTTTGCATTTCCTGCATTATGTTACCAGCTTGCTTGCTTGCTTGCTTAATTGTCAGCCTCTGTGGCTTCTAGACGCCAACAGCAACGTTAATATTACCGTTACTTAGCAGCGATGTTCTCACGACTTAACCAGTGGAACGCCAGCCATATTGTGTACACGACTTCCCATGTTGTAAACACAAACTCACAAGTTTCATTTGAAGGCACCAATATACACGTAGAGGCCACAATGGCCTTTGGATCGTACGTCAATGTCGCCGCCATATTGTGGAGGTCACATATACACATAAACACATTCAGGTGAACGGAGGAGCTGCCGTTTTTCTGGATAAAAAGCACGATAACGTCTACATTCAGAGTCATTTTAATATTCAAAGGTTGTGATCTCCATGGTGTCTTAATGTGGTATTTTGGAGGGATAATTGGTCATTTTTATCAATTCCCGAGTGGAAAAAAATGGTTAAATTTTGCACCAAATCTGTGTAAGAAATGACATCAACCGCAAATATGCTGCAACCAATTAATCTCCAGGTTCCCAGCTTTCAGATGATGTACACCACTTCTATGTGACATCTACTGTTGACCTGCTATCTCCCCCTAAAGACCCCCTGTACCCCCCTAAAAAAGACAAAAACAGGTCTATTGTGGGTCTCAGGGGGTTAAAGTAAGAATCTAAAGCGTAGCAGGTTAGCAGCTGTGGTTTGAGCTAAATGCTATCGTCAGAAAGTTGACAATGCTAACTTGCTGCGTATTCACCATGTTCGTCATTTTGATTTTGCATGTTAACATTTGTGAATTAGCTCAAAGCTAATGCTGATGGGAATGTCATTAGTTTCAACGTTTGGACAAAGTAGTGTGTGGACATCTAAAGACACACACATACAGTGTGCATGTGTCCTCCAGCCATATGGTGGAGGACACATGTCGTATAGCCGACAGGCTAAACCTGATCAGCTGACAACATGGTTTACAATCACTGAAGCCTCGTCGGAGGCCTCAGCGTGCAGGTATTCTGGCCTCTCTGGTTTCATTCGTCACTCTGAACACAATGACTTTTGTCTTATGACCAGTCTTGTGAGTCAGTTGAAAGGTAAGCAGCAACACGATGGTGATGCCTGTGTGTTGGAAATTTGATTTTTTGTCCACCTCCACCTCCACAGTGGGTGGTGGATTCCAAACCCTACCAGTCACTCAGTAGAACACCATTGTTTTCTTTGGCTGGTGAGTGAAGCAAATCGAGCAGCCACTTGCAGATTTCCCCAGCGTTTGGCTGGTGGCTGGTGCTAATTTCCAACTCTGGTGAATGTTAATATTATACAGTCAGCGTGGCTACACTTGTCCAGTCATGTCTCTGGATCACATCCGGCCTAAAAGCTTCATCCCAGTGGACTCTAACATAGTTTGGGCTCACTTCTAGCTGGGACAGTTACAGCGTTAAAGCCGGAGCTGGAGCACATATGATTACAACACTGTCACTATATCCTGACAGTAGTGCATGAGACAGGTAATCTGAGATAAACATCATGTGCCTCGGTGTCCTCCAGTGTGTTGATTATGAAAACATATGAACACATGAGGTGTCTAATCACCGGGGTGTGATGACCTGATGCTGCGGTGACAAACCGCCACGTTATTACACAGTGTTGCACGGCACTGTTTGAAATCAATCTGTTGTCTTAGTACAACTCTCAGTAGCATGTTTCAGATTTCACAGCAGAGTCACTACACAGTCGGTTACGGCACGTTTGAGCTGACGTTGCAGTTTTCACGGTATTCATAGAAATCCTTCTACACAGCGGACAGCGGCAGCATGCCTCAGCAGGACGGGCATCATTTCCCTCCCTTCTCCTTTTTGTTTGTTGAGTTCCCCAATAGCAGGGCCCTCCTTCTCCTCCTCATTAGTGTTTACTAGTGTTTCTATGTGCTTTCCCAACATGCCCACGCTAAGCCCACACTGGCCCCGGCTTTAGCGACAACAGGCCCTCTGTCTGGCACAGGTGGCCTGTAGGCTTTATGTGGCACAATCAACACCACGGCCCCATACATCAGCCAGCGAGAGCAAGGGGGGGGGATGGAAAGCAGCATTTTAGAGCCATTTTAGTTTATGAGCGAAGACGCCAGCCAAGTTGTAGCCCAGAATGGGAACATGAAATCTGTCTAAAGGGCATTTCTCTGTCCAGGCTGTGTTTATTTCCTGAAATGGAATCATCACTGACTGTTGAACTGCACAGCTTTTGGACAATCTGCATCCACTTTCCACCCTCTTTATGTAATACATCATCAATCAATACATGATAAATGCATAGGTATAACAAATTAGCACCCACTACCCACCAAATGCGGGTAAATTGTTGGCAGTGGCGGGTAAAATCATCAAGACATCCACCACTTTGTCAGACAGGGAAAACGCTAGAGATGGGAATAGAGAACTGGTTCTTAATGGTCTGATTCCTTGGCGTCTCATGCCTCCGTGATGATTCTTCTGTACTGATGCTTTCCGACAGTCAGTTTATGAGCAAAGACGCCAGCCAAGTTGTAGCCCAGTATGGGAACATGAAATCTATCTAAAGGGCATTTCTCTGTCCAGGTTGTGTTTATTTCCTGAAATGGAATCACTGACTGTTGAACTGCACAGCTATTTGGACAATCTGCCTCCACTCTCCACCCTCTTTATGTAATAAAGCATCAATCAATACATATACTTTATATTAGGGGTGTAACCAAGTGAAATCGTGAGGCCATCCACCACTTTGTCAGACAGGGAAAACACTAGAGATGGGATTAGAGAACCGGTTCCCGTTAAGAACCGGTTCTTAGTTGTCTGATTCCTTGGCATGTCATGCCTCCGTGACTATCTATACCTCTGTATTGATGCTTTCCGACAGTTACGCTGCACAATGACGCATAAGCATGCTGTATCATTCAGTTTGTTTGGGACCGGAGAGAAAAAAAAAAGGATCAAAAGCATGGCGTTACTAAACCAGAAGGGCACACCCTATTTTTTCCCTGATAATGCGACACTGTGAACAACAAATCTGTGTTGACATCAGAAGGGGGAGAGTTAGTAACGTTAGCTGTTAGCAACCGTTAGCAGCACAGTCCTGCTTGGCTAAATAACAGAGCTACTAACGTTAACGGAGGTGCCATTGAGTTATTATTATGAGGCGTTCAAGTTCCGCTCAGTAAAAATTACTATTAGTGGGTGAAGGTAAATTACGACATTATCATGATGTGTTCAAATGTAATCTCGTAACATTACGTTTTTGGCAAAAAACTTGAATAAATCTATTATTTAGTAGATATTAGAGAGGGAGTTATGACCTGTTTAACTTCCTAGCAGCTTGCCAAGATTTTTTATTAATCAAAGCAAATATTTAAATAATCATAATCATTTGAATTGTGTGTTTTTATGCAAATAACCTCTATAGATGATAATGGAAAAATACAGTAATGTGTACAGTACCCTACCAACCCTGAAAAATAGGGCTCCCCCGGAAGCTACGGTGTATTTCTAACACTGTATTTTACCGTGTATATAAGGTTTTTTATGTAAAATATATCGAACATTGAATGACATCAGATCTAAAATATTATTCCTTCATTTAGCACAGAGATTTCAAAAGTGGCAGATAAAATTTCTGAGTGTCAGACAAGTGAAAAAAGTTCATTTCAGACCCTGATCAGCTAACATTGGCCATCATAAACTACGGGTCGTACCAGACCCAGTAAGGCTGTCGCAGTAAATTAATTTTATTGATGAAATTCAGCTTTTCATTTGTAAGAGTTTGATTGTGTTACATAGTCTACATAGCTTTAATAGAAAGTGCACAGTCATGTATCCCAGAGTTTTTGCCATCTTGAACTCTCTGATTGGTCAGGATTTGTCAACTTTGTTCTGGGCTGTGATGCCACTTTTAGGAGCTTTTCAGCGCTGCTGCAAAGTAAGACGTCATCGGCTGAACTGAAAGAGTTATTCTGCTCTCTCATAACTCATTGTACGTTGGTGACACCCTCCTTGTTTTGGTCGGACGTGGAGGACTGCTGCTGCGTTGCGTGGTGCTCCGGCTGCTGGCGTGGCATTCTGTTATGGAAACAACAATGGTGGAGCCTGTGTGGCGGGGAGCGTTCACCCCCTGGCACCAAACGTGGCACCGAGGAGCTCACCCGGGCTTTTCAGCTGCCCAGCTAGGCTTCCCAATAAGCCCTCCCTCCTCTTTTCCTTCTATTCACAACTCAAGCTTCACTTTCTCCCTGTTTTCTTCTCCTCTCCGTCTCTCCCACTCTCCTGTTTTATTTCTCCCCCAGTCTCTCC
>CAKAKW010030433.1:0-21543 GCA_916700785.1 Sebastes flavidus
GGTACAGTGGTTACACTGCGCATGTGTTACCCAATACAAGACCCGTGTCCGCCCGTGTCTCAGCCTCCTTCAATAGGCTTTGGTTTTGCAGCAGCTGGCATCTTACCTCCTTTAGGTTTTACCTGTTCACTTTGCTAAATAATAATAAAAAAATAATCTAGTACCACTGCCTCCGCGGCACTAGATGGCGCTCTGCGGCACACCGGTGTGCTGCGGCCCACTGGTTGAGAACCCCTGGATTAGGAAGAAAAAAAATGTGAGAGACATTAGGCGGAGAAATTAGAAAATTAAATAGTAAGCCAACCGTATAAGTACTCAGGAAAACAAAAGGGAATGCAGGGCAAGAGACTACAGAGACTAACAACACAGTACATCATTTTAGACACGGTCCATGATTGTGTACAACACTGTTCATGCCAGGGGCCATCAGAGTTCAAAGGATTAAAAAAAAACAACATTGGCAGTTTCTGCCTGAGGCGAATACAGCACATTGGTGGATTTACACATATTGCTCTAACAGTGATAAGAGCAGTAAAAGAAAAACTCATTTACCTGCATCCATGAAGCTGCTCACAGGTTGACAGATGACTGAAGGTCTGGCAGTAGGGTCATAAATCTCCAAGCTTAAAGTTCCATTGGAGAGGTGGCTCTGTGAAAAGGGATACATATTTAATCAGCAAGCTAGCAAACACGAGATATGACCATTATTGTGTGGTTTCACATATGTATTCGGTAATTTTACAAAACCTATATGGTCTCATGTCCTCGGTTTGTCTCCACCTTTGACAAAAACTGTTGTTAGCCAATGCTTAACAGTAGCTTAACACAGGGGTTCTCAACCTTTTTGGGGCCAAGGATAGATTTTCCAAGGGCCCCCTCATAATCGTAACACCGATTAAGCGCTTTCTACCATTTGTACTTTATTAGTTGGAAAAACCCTGTGGTAATGGTTAGCTTGGAAATACAACATCAGTTTTCAAGATAATAAGCTAATGCTCTCTGAATACAAAGCTACTATCAATCACTTTTGAGCAAAGACACAAGTTAACTATTAAAAACAGCAATTTCTATACAATTCTAACGGCTTTTGTATAGCAAATTTTTGGAGTTGTCAAAGACAAAAAAACATTTTCACAGCAGACATTTTGACAAAAAACACACAGTGTGATTATTTACAGTGATGATGGCTATATTTTGTGTTCACTTAAAGGACCCTGGTTTTGTGTTAGTTGCATACTGGGACACTAATGGTACATGTCCACAGCCGCACGCTTCCCATTCATCGTCTATGTTAGCAGTCATGCAATGCATTCTGGTAGTGTGGCAGCGCGATTCTAGAGACGGGGGGGCGTCACGTTGGCCACTCCTCTTTTGCATAAAGTTGAGATCTAGGCTACTTTATGCAAATCACGAGCATTCGGCGCCACTCGCCACCTCTGGAAACTCCAGAGAAGTTGTTGATATAGAATAAAGACAAATTTAGCAACTGCATGGCTTATTTCTTGCATAAAATGTTTTCAGAAACACTATTTTTGTAATATAAGAGAAGAAACGAGCCGCCATGTTGGTTCCAGTTTGAAAGCTGGGAGCATCTGCCCAGGAGGGAAAGCGTTTGTCCAATCAGATGCCTAGTGCCTTGTTTCTAGTGGCAGCCCATCAAGCGTCCAATGCTGGGACGCGATAAAAAATGCCCCTGTGAACATGTACCATTAAGGAAAGCCATAATAGTCAGTTATAACACCTCTCTTTTTCCTTCTATGACCAATCACAATGTCCAGTGAAATGAATATAGTACAGGCCTTCGTAACCCCTGGAGCCCTTACATTTGTGGTGCTAGCAAATAGAGTACATAAATAGTTTTTGGGGGCTGCTACTGTGTTTTACAGGACTTGTATCAGCCTACATGGTAGTGATGGAGAAAGTCCCATTGCTATGACAACATAGCCAGTAGCTGCACACATAAAGTCCTTTCACCTGTGTCAGCATTGTTTAGCAGTGAGCTCCCCTGAGCTGTACTGATCCTTCACCAAAATGGAGTCTTTACTTCCCTTGAGGTCTAGTTTAAAAACCCAACTTCACACCTGAAGCCACAGCGGTGTACTGTACAAACCAAACGGCCTCAGCACACAGTGTGCTTTCTTTGATACGGAGGAGAAGATCCACCCAAAGAGAAAATTCCCATCCTTATTTTCATAATTTCTTTTAAAAAAAAAGGTGCATGATTACTTTCTTTGCATTTCAAATATACATTTGCTCCTATACTCCTGTGTGATAATCTGTTAAACTGCATGGCCTTTAACTCTAGCATACAGCCATGAAACATTTATCCAGGTCTCTCTATAGCAAAAGAGAGTTCTAATCTCAGTGGGACTGGTTAAATCAAGGTTAAAGCAAGTAAACCAACATCAGTGCAGTTGTGCTTTAGGGTGGATTTTCCTTTTCACAGCCTAAGAGGTCCCAAGAGCTCATCTGGAACCCAGTTTATCACCCCTGTAGCAGTCACAGAGGTGCGACTGACTCCCCTGAGAACCAAAATGGAGCCAACAAACCATTTCTGTGGAAAACACTATTCAGTGGCTCAGAAACTACAGCTTTTGTTCCCTTTACTTCAAATTGGATACGTCTTGAAAAGGGATTCCTCTGCAGCATTTCTGATAAACCATGAGTTATTATTAATAGCATATTAAACTGCTGGAGGAAAGAATTGAAGGCTTTTTAGTTCCACAAATGTGTTAATATCTCACTAAGTCCATGTGCTTGCATACATACCAATAAACCTGGGAACATTGAAAGGGCAAATACTTTTATATTAACAATGAACCTACGGAAATAAGCTTTAGTTTCAAAGTTACCTCCAGAACAGTGGAGTCAAAACTTGGGAGTTTTTTTGATGAACAGTTTGTACTCTTCAATGCAGTAGACTGAAGTAGTCTCATCAAGAAATACAGCTTGGACCAAACTGATGACCCATTCCAGACTCTGACACATCAAACCACACTCAGTAAACTTACAGTCAAATTAAACTGGTAACTTGTGTCATATTAAAACTTCTCGTGTTTGTTTTGTGCAACTTTTAAAGCCCATTAAAACCATTAAAATGCATTTAATGCAGGCTTATTCAACCAATTCTGAAAAGGCTGACTTGAAAAAATAACAAAGAGGATCCAAATGCAGACTCACATACAGTAGGCAGTGCAGGTTGAATTACAGCAACGTTCCTTAATGGTAATATGAACAGGCAACTTGAAGGCAGTCCAAACAGACAAACAAATCCCACAGGGCCAGGGAAGGAAGCTGGAAGGAAGAAATGGCTGGAACTCTATGGAAAGGAGGCAACTGGCAAACAGAGTAGAAGGTGATTATTTAGATGTTTATATATAGGGGCTAAATGAGGAAATGAGGCCTAGGTGTGCAGGGAGGAGCAGAGTCAGGTGACTGGCATGGGCGGGAAACTCAAGAGAGGCGACTGGTGGACAGATGAGGAATAGCAGGGTCTTCTTCTTCTTCTTCTGTTTGGGTTTTACCAACATTTGGCAACCAACATATTTGGAGCATTGCCGCCAACTTCTGCTTCGGAGTGTGGATTCAGAGATTAAATCCTACCCAATGATCCTGTTTCTCTGATCAAATCCAGTTCTACTACTTTATCCGCTTGACATGTTCATTAATGTTCTTATATTGAGAGTATGAATTCCAGCCTTCCTGAGGTCTTTCTGCATGCCTTTCTTGTTCACACTTATTACACTCCATGACATAAACAAGTTGTCTCCTATTATCTTAAGTGTGCCATTTAAATTGGAATGACCAAGTCTTATTCTGTTGAAAACGACCTCTTCTTTTCTTGACCTGCCTATTTTTCTAAATGTTGAATTTAATTTATTTTTTAAATTGTACAGAAACCTCCCCCAGTTCCACTGCTCTTGCCAAGGCCGGCTGTAGTCCTTTTGTTGCCCTAGACAAAATTCAAATTTGGAGCCAGCCTCCCCTCCCTATGGTGGCGTCAGCACTCTGGGGTCAGAGATCATCGCTAGTGATTTTTCAGAAACAGGGCCGGATCTAGCCCTCTTGGCAAAATTTGGATTTGGAGTTTTTAATGTTATTTTTTTATTTTTTTAATGGGCGACCAGTGCCCCCCAGAAGGTGGTGCCCTAGGCAACCCTATATAGCCTATGCCTTAAACCGGCCCTGGCTCTTGCCACTCTTCTACTACTTTACTCCAAACTATTACCGTGACCTCTGATTTGCTTAGCGCCTCCCTTCAGACCTATACATGTGCAGGAACCCACATAAAATAGAATTGACATACCTTGTTGAATAAGTCTGGAATGTAGTCGTAACACATTGAATAAAATATCCTGACGGCTGGGATTGAAGGATCTCAGGCTCTTGAGAGCTGAAACAGAATCGGAGCGGATTAAAGTGTTTCCTGGTTTATTCTCCTCTCCCCAATGCAGAGCCAAGAGTATACTGCCAACATCTCCGCCGACTAAACTCCCAGATAATTTGATGTACGCTTTTTATCCCAACAGCTTTTCTTTGGGAACTGAAAAAGAAGCCCCAGTTATGTGATGTTCAGGATCTTTTGAATCATATATTGATACATACTGGGAGTAGTGCTCTACATGAACTGAACAAGCTTTTAACAAGATCTACTTTCCCTCTCTCTGATTTGTTGTTCCAGCAAGTACATATCAGTCAGCGGTGTTAAGTGTGTCCATGGCTCAGCCTCTGGAGGAACTAATGTTGGACTCAGCTTGATATTAATAACCCCCCAAGTCTTCTGCATGTCTTTTGCCAGCCCACCCACAGCTTGCTCTTTGTCCTCTGTCTTGTTCCCAGCACTCCTGCAATACCACTTTAGAGGAGTGTTGTTCTTCATGTCCACTGGGGTTAGCCCAGTAGTTGGCCATTAACTGCTTTCTTCTGATATCTGACAGCATCTCTCCCTCCAGAACTCTCAGGGCTGCAATGGGGGTTGACTTTTCCGCTCCACAACTCTGCCTTTAGAGCTTGTGCTTGTATCTAATTAAGCTTGTATAACAGAGTTTTTCAGGCTGAACCATAGACTACACTACCGTTACCAAGCACAGACCAAATCGTTGTAACATAAATAGTGTTTTAGCACCTTGTGATATTTATCATTTTCTAAAACTTTTCCACAATTTTAATAATATGATCATTGAACATTCATCCTCTCCAATGCTTTCATACACATCAGCAGACTCATGTCCCTGTCTTCTGGTGAAAACTACTGTGTGTGTTTTCTCAACTGAAAATTGAAATCCCCAATTGACCCTTTGCTAAACCCCACCCTCCTTGGTTACCATTGTTAGGCCTGTCAAGCTTTCGCACCTGGCATGCCAATATGGCATTTCCGACGATATCAGTGAGAGATATTCCAAAGGGAATAATAGCAAATTTCTTTAATACAATCTACATCAAAGTAGACAGAAAGGACAACAATATGCATTTGAGAGCTACATTCACAGTAATGTGAATGAAGAGAACATTAAAATTGAGTCAATTCCCAATAATTTATCGGTTATAGGTCCAGGTCCAGATAGGATGGCTTGTCTGGATTGTGGTCCGCGTATTTGTGACCTCTGCCCTATAGCATTCATTATCTAATATAAAAGTAAATTATCCTGCTTCTAGTTGCATGAAAGTTTCACCATGAAAAGCCAGCCTAAGTGAACCACCATCATCTGGCGATTGAGACCGACAATGAAATAAAAAAAACTTAACGTTTTTGCATTAGAGTCTTTAGAGCACCACCGTATAGTTGTTGGACCCTTGTCGGAGCTGGCCGATGCTACGCTATGATTGGTCAGTCTGCGTTTGAGAGGCGAGACTTAGCAAAGGGTCAGTTGTATGCCGACTGTTCAACCTTTTTACCTGCTTCCTGAATCCTCCCATTAATGTGCAAGATATCCCTTTACCTTTTCCACATAGTGCCACATCATCTCCAAAAAAGAGATCTGACAATATCTGGGTGCACCTGAGAATAAAAAGTCAATGATCATTAGTGAAAAGATTAATGGACTTATTACACTCTCTTGTGGGGTCCCATTTTCCACTACAAATCCACTTGATATTTCATTTCCAGTCCTTACTTGAATAGATCTATCTAGCATAAAGTAATGTATCTAGTTCCATCCCTCCTACACCCATCATCTTTAACTTTATCAGAAGTTCCTCCATCCACATCATATTATAAGCTTTTTCAACATAAAAAATACTGCTATTGACTCTATTAATCTGTAATTTTCTGACCTCAAATTCTAAACAAATCATGAGATCCAGAGTTCCTCTTCCTTTCCTAAACCTACTTTGATAGTTTGCTATTAATCCTCTCTTTTCTATAAAATATGTCAACCATTATCTCTGTGATTTTAGAGACAGTGTGATGTATGGGCCTTTACTTATAGGGCTTAGATGGATCCCTTCCTGGCTTCCTTATAGAATTATTTGAGCCTACAGTACTTCCATGCTGCTTTCCTTCCTCCCACACCCTGTTATAAAGTTTTCTCAAAGCTCCATCTTTGAGATGTCTCAGCATTATGCAACATATTGGATCTTCCGCTGAAGACATACTGATTTACATATTTAATTTCCTCTAAACTGAATGGAAAATTGATTGGTTGATCCTCCATTACCCTTTCTGAACAAAGGCTTGCACCATATTTTCAGATTTACCACTGTCTGGACTTGCTATTTCTCTTTCTGACTCTAACACTGGGTACTACCATTCCCGTCTGTCACCCTTCATCGTCTTAATCATAGGCCACACTTCTCCTGTTGAAGTTGTTCTTGGCTTGTTTTTAGTGATAAGTGTGAGCACAAATGTAAGTCTTCCCTTTTTTGTTTGTGTTTGTATTACCTGAATGCTGCCGGTAGTGATTATGATTGCTAATGAACTGCAACAATCAATACTGACATGGTAAACCCGTAGACTACACAAATACACTCACAGTACGGCACTATGGTATTTGAGTTAACTGCACACGTTCGTTCACATCAGTTAAACAGCCTCACACATGCCTCCATTAGCTCATCCATCTGGCACAGACAAATACTCACCTGTCTCCTTAGATCACAATAGTGTAGTTTTCATGGGTGTAGTTTAGTGTCGCCATTATTATCATAATTGCTGATATCTGCTGTACTATAGTTTGACTCAAAGGGGGACTCCATCAATTGTATATATATATATATATATATATATATATTTGCCGTTGTTGGGGAGTACAGTACAGTACTACTGCATATGCCAAAAAGGGAGCTGCATGAAGTCTGAAAATTGCTGAAATTGCAACGTTGGTTGGGGCTGAGGACTACAAGTTTGAAAATGAAAAAAAAAGTGATGGTTTGGAGTTAGAAAGACTTGAACTTACCAGACCTATATACTGTATATATATATATATATATATATATATATACAGTATACTGTATATATATATATATAACTGTTCTGAGTCTTACAATGTTATAACAGTCCAATGAAATTAAAAAATAAATTGGTGTAGCATTGTTTTAAGAAGTGGACGTTGTCACCATGACGTCACCTCTTGGTTTCTGGACAATGGTTTTGAAGCGATCTTGAAGCCTCAGGTTCGGCACTTTGGCCTTCGCCATCTTGTTTTTTTTGGAACCAGAACTGAAATGAGAGGTTGGAGTTAAATACAGCCGAACGCCAAATAAGACATTTTTAGGCGACCAAAATGTTACAATTAACTTTCATGAACTGAAAACACACTGTGAAAGGGTTAAAGTTCTAAGACGAAATGGCGGACTGGACAACGCTGTGGTAGCGACCTGTCAATCACAAGGTAGCCACACCCTAAAGTATCCCCTGCTTTATGGTCTATTTGACTCTAAATGGGACCATAATTTACTGAATGAACATCATGCTGTATTGAAGAAGACTTGAAACTAGTGATTGAGACCATAAGCTCATGTTTACAATGTTTACTGAGGTAATAAATCAAGTGAGAAGTAGGCTTATTTTCTCATAGACTTCTATACAATCAGACTTCTTTTTGCAACCAGAGGAGCCGCCCCCTGCTAACTATTAGAAAGAATGCAGGTTTAAGGGACTTCCGCATTGGCTTCACTTTTCAGATTCGGAAGTTGCCCACTGCTTTTAACAGATGTGGCCAAGCATCCCACTGCCTGCCATTGTGTTCTGCTGCTTTTTTTTCTCTCCATTTGGCCTTGGTTGACATTTGTAAACTTTGCATATGGCAAGTAAGGAGCCATTATATTTGGCAAAAAGCTTTACCTGCTTCTAATAATTCTGATCTAGTTTAGCAGGGCGACATATTTCTGGAAAGAAGCTGTTTAGTGAGCGTATATTAATGGACAGGGACTTTCTGCCTGAGCAGTTTTTGGAAAAGATTGAGTAGTGATCCGTCCTTCTCCCTGTCTTCATTCTGGGGTCATGCACTTATTTGATGGAGGTCAGCTGACAGCCCATATCCTGCTCAGCAGGGTGGACTATATGAGGAGCTCGTCCTTGGATCAGGGGCATATGGAAATACTGTACATAACGAACAGGGGAGGAAGCACACTAGGAAGAACACAAAGCAGGTGTTGATACACGATTAGGCAACCAATGTCCACAAGAGAGGGAAAGAATTCCCCCCCCCCAAAAAAATAATCAATTCCCTCTGGCTCTAATGACCAGCATCACATATGTTTGATAGAGTATATCGTGTTTGGTAGTTCTCTCCATCCCCAATTTTTCTACCCTCAAACCCTCTCCCTCACACACTCACTCTCTGTCTTTCTTGATGATGAGTGATGGAGTAGACCAGTGCTGGTAACACTCTCCTGCTCTGTCACTCATTAGTGTCCCATCCCTATTCTGCGTCTCGATTTCTCTCACGTTATGATAGATGGGGTCAGGGCAGAGTGGCTGCTTGCTAATCAATCTGCCTGCCAATACAACCTGGAACTGCTCGCAGCTGGGAGGTGAACACGGTGTGTTAGTGTGTGATGGGTATGGGGATGGAAACAAAGAAACTGTGTGGGTTTATGTGTAAAATCTTGAAGGGTGCACAGGAAGATTTCTGCTGTTGAATACAATTGACTGTTCGCTAAGCCCCAATCGCTGAAGTTACTTTCTGTGAAACTTTCTTTTCCAACACTCAGTGTTGCCATATTGGGTGATTTTCCACCCAATTGGGCATGTTTATTTCCATTGGCAGGTAAAAAAAAGTATCTGGTGGGATGTGATGGGCTACATTTTGTACTATTTGGGTGGTTTCCAACAAACCAAGTTAGGTATACATTCCCTTAAATCAGTATAATAGTATGGATTGACAGGCCACTTATTTCCAGCCCGTTCGCACAAAAAGGCGTATAAATGCCACAATAACGCGCAAGGCGTTAAGGGTGCCTTAGTACACCTTTCTTGATTTCTGCGTCTTTTGTCCACTATGTATCCTGTACTGACTGCAATGTAAACGCATCCGCATATAATTGCTATGGTAAGAGTAAATGATATAGTAAAAAAGAGAGAAAGACCACTTATGGTGGGCGGCTGGGGACTTGAATGGGCCCAACAAACACCAGACTTGTGTTTTGTTTTGTAAGTTATGTTAGTGATGTTTGTCACATGATGGTTGTCACGTGTTTTTTTGTTGAAGATTGTGACGTGTTTTCCATAGTTGTTTCCGTATACATGTTTCACCAAGTTTACTTACTTATTTAAGCCCAACCATGATCTTTTCTCTTACCATGAAACCATAAAGTCATGTTTACGATGTATACTGAGGTAATAAATCAAATGAGAGGGTCATTTTCTCATAGACTTTTATACCATCAAACTTATTTTTGCAACCAGAGTAGTCGTCCCCTGCTGGCTATTAGAAAGAATGCAAGTTTAAGGCACTTCCACATTGGCTTCACTTTTCAGACCCAGAGGTTACCCACTTTGATAGACATGGATTTTGTTGGCTGAAATGAAAACTGTCGCTGACAGATCAACAAAACACCAGACTTTTAGAATCCAACAGTGGTTCAGAGTTTTGTTTTTCCTTAATGAGAATGTTCTTCAAAGGCTGAACAAGTTAGAAAAGTATCTTCAAAGCTGCCAACACTGGATTGTTTACAACAAGAATATCCGTGTAGCCTAGTTTCAGAAAAACTGTGGAGAAATATATATATACAAATATACTGTTGTTGCTTGATCAAAGCTGGTGCTGTGCAGAGGAAGAGGACCTCGAGGCTTTTACACCACTATATTTGTGTGACACCTGAAGTTAATTTGCTGAACAAGGTTTTGCATGCAAAAAATGATAAATGATGGCATGTCCTTAAGACTGAGTGTTTTTTTGATTCACCAACATACAGGATTTCAATGCTGCAATCCTGTTTACCTTGATCCAAGGTAAGAAATAATATAGAAGCTCAATTTTGATGGTAGAAGATTGATGAGTTTCCCCACAATTTGAGACTACACAGTACACAAGGATATACTGCTATAAATCTACTGGACCTTCATCAGTCACCCGCCACCTAAATGTTACAGGAATATGTGAATAACTGGGGTTGTAGTGGGGACCTCCCATCACAGATGTTTGGATTGGACCCACAACACCGCTCAAGGACTTCCAAAAAAAAAACACGTCATTAACAGGTCTCCAAAAGTAATCATTATTATTTTAGGTGTACAATTAGGCTTATCCCTTAGTGTCAGCATTGCTTTCTGTTTTCTAAAACCCTTTCTGATTACAACAGCAATGGACTTATGAGAAGGCTGACACTTGCTGGTGGCTTCAAACACCTTCAACATCCCGTATCAGCACTTTCAGGCTTGACCGGCAGTCCAGAAATTGTACTGTGTCGGCAACCCAGTGTATTAACCCTCTAAAGACCTAACATTCCACCTATATTCTGCTGACAAACAGCCAAGCAATCATGTTCCCAGCTTGATCTCAAAGCAATCCGTAAAATGACCACAGCGCATTACGTGGTGGTGGCACGGAATGTGTTAAAATTGCATGTTGGCATCACAGAAACAATGCTAATGGAAAGTTAATTTGGATCTTTTGTCGTGGTGGACACACAAATTCCCAGGTTCAACAGAAATACATTTTGATCATGGTTTTTTCCCCTCTTCATTTTTTAAGAGTGCCTTTAAAAGCCTTTAACCTGAGAAAAATGTGAAAACCAAATAAAAGGAGCATGGTCACTTCAGGGTCAAACTTCACCCTCTTGCCTTCATGATAGAATGACAACCCATACCTTTAGAACAACAAGATTTTCTGCTTTCCATCGGTGCATTTCTCTTTTTATTAGCTGTACAATTGTCAGAGATATCGAGAAGAAACTGAAGCTCTACATGAAAAACTTCCACTATTAACTTAAGCTTATTGTAGTTTATCAGTCTGACATCACCTAATGAAAGGTATTCTGACATGTTTCTCTAATGATGTGTAATTCTCCCGATGTGACACATGGTTCCAGACTCTCTCTCTCTCTCTCTCTCTCTCTCTCTCTCTCTCTCTCTCTCTATCTGTCATTTATTAAAATACATGACAGCAATTAGCAGATTAAATCCTTTGGAGTTACAATGGAGGAAGAAGGAAATGCTGCATGGTGATTAACAATGGGAAGAATGTGGAGTGAGATGAGTGGATGAAAGGCGCTGAAGGAATAATAAGGCGAGGTGTCCTTCCTGGATGAACTTTCACTACATAGCTTCATGACCTCCTTTCCTGTAGATTTATGGGAGAGCTGTCCTGCACTCTTTCAGTGTCAGCTTCCATTCGCCATGATTTATTGGCATGAATAAATCAATTGGCTGCATGCATCTTCAAGAAGTGATAATAAAATAGGAATTCATCTAACAGGAACAGGCGAGAATAAATAGGAGGTAGAAGCAGATCATTCACATTTCACTCGGAGGTTCATCCATGAAGTAACTTCCTGGGTCCATGAAGGGGTAAAGCAGGGCCCGTCAATGGCATTTTCTCAGCATTTTCAGCACCACTTTGAAAATCCGTGAAGAGTGACGGTGAGGTCATGACCAAACATCTGCCTGCTTCCAGTTGAAGTGACACTTAATCACCACGAGAAAGTAAATCCCAGTAATTCAAAATGACACTCTATGGTAAGGGTACATGAATTATCATGATTACTTTGAATTCAACTGAATACGTGTGTACTGCTGTGATTGGTCAGTGTCCCTTTAACTGCAGATTGAACTATGAAGAAGACATGAACATCATTTATAGCTCATAAATTATGATGATTGAAGTAAATTAGTTGTTGCATTAATTAACTGACTGTTCATGCATTGAAGCATACATGGGATACTGTTAATTAGTGTACATTTGCAGATCGTTCTTGAAGTATTACATGAATGAATTCATGCATGAAGTCATGCATCATGCCTGAACCAAATGAAGTGATTTTTCGAGTGAGCATGTGCACCTACAAACAACCTGCACATCCTCCAGTGAGCCTCCTGAAACCCCAAAAGTAGGGAGGATTTCAAAGCCAAAGCGGGGCGTCTGGGGGGTCCTCCCCCAGAAAAGTTTCAGAGACTTTGTTTCCTGCATTCTGGTGACTTTTAACGAATGAAAAGAACCAAATAATAAGTACACTGCTACAGCATTTTTTGTTAAATAGGTCTACTTTTAAATTTTACTTTTAATTTTCAGGAATGAAAACGGAATAATTCGCCCCTCTGGCATGAACTTGTCTGAATCCGTGGTATAAGCTAGGCTAATATTCATCAGTTTTAGTTCATTCATTCATTTTTTGCCTCTGCTTGAGTATTTATTTCTCTTAGTATTCTCCATTCCTCTCTCCTTCTCTCACTCACTGAAGGTCCTTACAGACACAATGCAACAACGGCACCACTGCACTCTGAAACACGTTATTCCAATGGCTTGCACCACGCCGGCTTTGCAGTTAGGCTGCAGCTCAAACGCGAGCAGCTCTCCTCCGCCAGGGAAAAGACATTTGGTGTAGCTCTATTGCCGTCCAGGTGGAAACAGTAGGGTTTATACACGCTGTACAGTTCCAGAAACATGTTGAGATAACAAAAAGAAGAAAAAAAACGTTTGAAAAGTTGACATAAATAGGGAGAAATGCAGGATAATTGTGAAACCGGGAGAGGGCAATGGAAAACGAGTCTCCTGGGAAAATCAAGTATGGTTCTGGCATCAAGGAGCCAATTATGTCACAACATAAGACATGTTTCCTAACAAAACATTTTCCAATGGGTCTTTAGCTTCAGTAGCCTTCCATAGATCAACACAGTGTACGATGAAATATTACCACAATGCACTAAAGTCAATGAACACAAGTCTGAACCAAGACCTGCAGCTCTTACCAAGGTGTCAAACCTCACTGATTTGAGAATGGTGACCTTTTTCAGTGGTAGAGCGGGTCGCCAGTATTTAGATTAGATCCTGATGGACAGGTTGGCACCTTGCATGGCAGCCTCTGCCATCAGTGTATGAATGTGTGTGTTAATGGGTGAATGCTGACATGTAGTGCAAAGCACTTTGAGTGGTCGGAAGACCAGGAAGGCGAGTTCATTTACCATTTACCATTTTTTCTCTTCTTTGCTTCTACTGTCTCTGTAACATGGCTGCAGTAACCGCACGAGGACCAACCAGGACAAAAAGATTAGATCACTCCGGTCCTCCGAAAGCTTCACTGGTTACCTGTTGCTTTCAAAACACAATTCAAAATCCTCCTTTTGGTTTACAAAGCACTTGCTGGTCGGGCTTCACAGTACATCTCAGACATGCTGTCAATTTATAAGCCCAGCAAATCTCTCCGGTCACAATGTGGAAATCCCCTCCATGTGAGCACTTTTAAAGTCCGGTTAGATGGCTTTCAGTATTTATGCACCCAAAGAATGGAACAGTTTGCCTGCTGATCTTACACTTGCTCTGACACTGTGTTCTTTGAACACCAAACTAAAGACCTTCCTTTTCACCTGAACATTTTCTTAAATGAACACACCGTATTTGTACAGTATGCTTGTTTGTGTGTGTATGTATCACAGACTGTATATAAAGCTGGACGACATGACAGCTCCCCAAAGGTGAAGCCAAAACATCTCTGGTGGCTGGCTGCAGTATAGGCCATAAAGCCCGTCCCCTTCGTCCATCTTTATATACAGTCTATGGTATGTTTTTTTGGGTATATGTATGGATGTCTGTTTATTTGCCTATTTTTGCTGTTTTATTTTGTTTTTACATAAAGCACTCTGACTGCTTTTGTATGATATTGAACCATACAAATACATTTGAATTTAATTGAATTACAGCTAACCTCTCTATAGGAGCAAAAAAATGTCATTGTTTTAAAAAGTACACCATGCAAAAAAGCAGTGACCTGCTAAGTGTTTTCGAAGAAAGGAAAAACGTGTGACAGCGCTGCTAAATTCTGCCAACTGGTAATTAAAAAAACAAAAGAAAAGTCCTTCATCTGGCCCATTGTAGCAGTTGTGGCCCTCAACAATGGCTCAAAGGGTTTAGACAATGAGCCTCTAAGGAGTTCCTGCTACCGAGGTCCATAATGGATATTACCGCAGAGGCAAACAGGATGAATTAACAATAGAAAAAGGCCAAAGGTTACATCGCAGGAACAAACTGCTTTGCAAAGTGTCTGAGACACAGTGTGTATGTGTTATGAATGGATGGATGCAGAGGGCCTGAGGGGCAACTGCTGAGGTCAGCAAAGTGTTGCATCTAAAAGGTACATTTTTCACTTGTCTCCCATGTGGATTAGGATGTGTCTATGTGTGTGTGTGAGTGTGTGTTCGTGCGCACAGTAACACTCTTCTCTCTTTCCCTCTCATTGGCTCTCTGATTGTGCATGTTGCTCCTGCACACAAATACATGAGGAGGATATCTTATCTTATATGATATCTTGGGAAAAGCTATTCCTCATTTTTCGTGCAATCTCCTATGAATGTCCAGCAACATTCGTTACATGCATACAGTCTTTTCAGAATAAACTTACATCTTCACAGGAAACAGCTTGGTTAGGTTTAGGAAAAGATTTAGTTTTGGGTTAAAATAACTACAGAAATGGCGTTACTGAAGTACCAAAGTTACGTGATAAATAAGTCAACGTTTGGGTTGAAATAACTACAGAAACGGAGTTACTTAAGTACAGAAGTTACGTGACAAATAAGTCAACTTTGGGTTAAAATAACTACGGAAGTGGCATTAGTTAAGTACGGAAGTTACGTGACAAATAAGTGAACTTTGGGTTAAAATAACTACGGAAGTGATGTTACTAAAGTCCCGAAGTTATATGACAAATAAGTCAATGTTTGGGTTAAAATAACTGCGGAATTGCCGTTACTTAAGTACTGAAGTAACGTGACAAATACTGTAAGTCAACGTTTGATTAAAATAACTATGGAAGTAATTATTTGCTTAAGTACCGAAGTTACGTGAAAAAAAATCAATGTTTGGGTTAAAATAACTACAGAAGTGGCGTTACTTTAGTACCGAAGTTACGTGACAAATAAGTCAACATCGACTTCTGGTTTCACACGGGACACGAACACCGGTCTCCTGGGTGAAGTCCAGTGTTTTTGGACCCACCCAGCCATCCCGATGTGCTCCCTATGTGGTGTTTGTCACTCTTTATACTTCCTGGTTCACAATCACGTGGATTACATACAAATTATAATGGTATAATAAAATATACAACTTACAGTGAATTACTTTCCGTATGTATATGAACAGTGTATAAGAACAGCCTGTTCTATTGCTTTCCTCCTTTTTTAACTAAATTGTAAATTTTATATTTTTAAATTGTAATGATTGTAATGATATGTTGTACCTATTAATAAATTGGTTTCATTTCTTTAGAAGCCTCTTGAGGACATCCATCCATCCATCCATTATCCATAACCGCTTATCCCATTCGGGGTCGCGAGGGGGTGCTGGAGCCGATCCCAGCTGACATTGGGCGAAGGCGAGGTACACCTTGGACAGGTCGCCAGACTATCACAGGGCTGACACATAGAGACAGACAACCATTCACGCTCACATTCACACCTACGGGCAATTTAGAGTCAACAATAACCTAACCTGCATGTCTTTGGACTGTGGGAGGAAGCCGGAGAACCCGGACTCCTGAGGACAGGTCTTGCAAATTAGCATTACGCTACAATCACTAAATACAACCCATATGGTGCTTCACTGTATGCAACAATATCATTCCTCCAGTGGTTTTCGTGTCGAATAAAACATATAGAAAAATAGTAACTAACTAAAATATACTAAGTATTAGGTAACTAATAAGGATACATTTGATATCTTAAATTTGTACATATAAATATGCATATACATATATAAAAATATGTGGCCTAATGGTGCTTTAAACCATCTTTAAAATACTGAAATGGTGAGTTTAGTTTATCCAAAGTTAAAGTTTACTTTTTGTGGTGTTCATTTATTTTGCCCTTTAAAGATAAAACATGGAGAGAAAGACAGAGAGAGAGAGAGAAAGAGAGAGGGAACAACAGACAATAAGAGAGAGGAAGAAAGAGAAAAGATAACAAGAAAATGGTGAAAACCAGCACAGCAGGGGAGGGAAATTAAGAAACGTGAGTGAAAGAGAGGGAAAGCAGGAGGGAGGCATGCCGAGTCAAATTAAAGGGATTAGACAGCTCATTCCCCCTTAATTCCCTAATCACCTCCTCCCACACTGGATTGGGTTGCCACGGCAATGTTTACATGACCCCATATCCTGCTGAAGCCAAAACAGGCATGGCCCACATTATGCTAAATCCCCTGTTTACCTAGCATAATCCCTCCCAGACAAACACTCTGCAGCCTGCTGCATCAAAGTCTGGGTCGACAGCCTGACGGGGTTGCAGGCCATTTACTGATGGAGAGGAGGACCATAACTCCTTTCTGATGAAGGAGCCGGGAAATAAATAGCCGTGTGGCCATTGGCTTGAGTGGGTCAACACAGGTCTCTGCTTTGTGTCCTTGCTGCCAAACAGCTTTACCCGGCGCCGATATTGCTTTGCTTTGATGTGAAAGGTGAACACAGGCCACTGTAATAACTTCAAGGTTACCATAGCAAGACATAAAGACATAAATTCTCAACTGCAAAGCTTCTTGAACGTGACTGTCGACCTTTCACAAAAATGAAAATAAATAAATGGACTTCTGATAAGAAGTCCTGCACATTCTGACATGTGAATCTCTAGGGCCATATTTATCAGAAGAATTACACTGTAATTAAGTAATTTATCAATCATCCTAAATTTACAGTGAAATATAAGCGTAACATTTAAAGAATAGCCATTCAGAGATGAGGATTTGCCATACATCTAACATATTGTTCACCGCCCTTTAAAGCAGTTGTTCCCAACCTGGGGTCCGGGTCCCCCTTAGGCGGCCACTAAAGATCATGGGGGGAGCGCCGGGATTTGTCTGCTCTGAGGTTGTCATAATTTGATTTGCTCATGTATAACTAAAATAACACATTTACTGGATAATTTATCGAAAAGTCTGTATATAAAACTATGTAGAAAGATATATTTCATTAGTAGCAACATCTAACAAAGTATTCAGCTTCAATCCATATTTGTTGGTGTTTAGCCTTTCAAAAAACAATATCTTCACTGTGGTCAAAAACTTGCTCTCCCAGTTAACGCACACAAAGCGAGGCATGCACCTCTGTTAACAGGGTGGTCTAGCAGCAATCTAACAACACCATAAATTACATTCATTTAACCACAATAAGAAAAACATTTTTTTAAATAATTTCGGCTCTAACACTATCATAGTAAATTAATTAAGTTGTGTAAAAAAAAGAAGATCATATTATGTATCTGCATTCCCTTGGCAAATCCGTCGAGATTTAATTTATGTTGACAAAACTGACGAGTTATATTCATTAAAGAAAGTTGATTACTAAAAGAAACACTCATTTAATACACTAAATCACTTTAAAATTGAGGATTTTGTTTGAGAATTTCCAATTTTTTGGGGCAGGAGGGCTCAGATTTTCTTAGATACCAGTAGGGAAGGCTTCAGGGAAAAAAGGTTGGGAACCACTGCTTTCAAAGGAATCCTTGTATTGAAAGAAAAAGTTAATTTGTTTATGTGAAATCTTCAGTATGTAATTAACATATGAAATCAACAATAATCGAAAAGATTTATGATCCATAATGTGGATTAAATAATAGGAGATTGGCTGAAATGGCAACAAAAAGAAAACTAAACTGAGCAGAGAGGAAACATCAGAAAGATCCTATAATTTATTGACACATGCAGACAATGAAGCTGCATGGAAAATGATTGAAAACAAAATCAAAGGCAGTTTTATTCTCGTTGGTTGCATTCCTATGGAATGCAAAAAAAAAAAAAAGTTTAAGTTTAAGTTTAATATTTTATCAAATTAAAATCAAATGCAAATGACAGACTAAAACAACCCCAAATCTGAATTATACATATTGCTTCATCATGATTCTATTTTGTACTGTCACTCCAAAACATGTGGTGGTGTGTGGTAATCTCTGTTTCTATACTGTCGTCGTACAGGTTGATCCACTCTCAACCAGTTAAAGATTATTTTTACATTGCTTTTATTCTTAAGTGTACGAGTAGGAGTAAAAGTCTTTTTTTCACTTCAATCAGGAAAGACAACACAAGTTAATGAGAATGCAGAAGCTTTATTTGACAAAAACATTGGTGCGGAAATCCCAGTGAAAACATTGGATAATAATTTTAAAAATTCCAATGAAATTATTGGATGATAAAATCCAAGTTTGATAAGTATGGGCGCAGGTATAATTATGTGATGTTCAGCGTTGTGTATAGACTATAGACCACTTGCAGTGGTATAACAGTAATGTCCCTAAGATGTTAAATCACTTTAAAATTAGTAATTTGTGCCTTTGTGTGACCACAGACCTGCAATAAAATGTTAAGACTGGTGGTAAATTTTTAAAGAGTACTAGGCAGGAGTCTACCCAGATCCCCACATGCTGAAATGTTGTAGTAAAAAACCCAGGTTGCAGGGTGGGAGAGACTTAAGTTGTTGGCAAAAGATGAAAGTAATGAGCCCCCACATGACAAGGGTTGTACATTTTGAAGAGCCTGGATTGCAGGGTGAGATTGGAAATTGACTCAGTTGACAGGAGAAGTACGACGTCTAAACGAGCCCGGTGCCAGCGAGAGATACTCTTTCAACTCTGTTGGGTTGCCAGATTCAAAGACTTTAAGAACCCGCAGGGTGTGTGATGATAATTGAGTGGTTAGATCCCTCACCTCTGGGTGCTTCCTCAAGGCTATAGGACAGAGCCCCATAGCTTCTTTCCATTCTGTCTCCTGCTCCACTTTCTTAAAAAAAATATATAATTATAAAATCTTGAAAGAACCCAGGGTTAAGTACTTTGGAACACTGAATGAATAAAAAAAAATGGCTGTAGAAGTAGAATAGTTAGCTTAATATCCCATCAGAATACTGTAACAACACCTGAATATCCAAAACATATCATGAAAAATATACTTTCCCAGTGCTTGTGCACATACAATTTGGTATCTGGAGTACCTAGACTGTATATAAGACGTGGACGTAGTCACCGTGACATCACCCATCGGTTGGTGGACTGCCGTTTTGAAGCCTTGAGTTCGGCATTTTGGCTGTCGCCATTTTGGTTTTTTGCAACCAGAAGTGACACTTGTGAGAGGGTGGAGCAAAGTACAACCAAATGCTGAATAAGACACTTTTAGGTGACCAAAATCTTACAAATAACTTTCATGAACTGAAAACACACTGTGAAAGGGTTAAAGTTGTAAGAGGGAAAACACGGACAACTCCCAGACCGGACAACGCTGTGGTAGCAACCTGTCAATCCCAAGGTAGCCACGCCCTAAAGCATACCCTGCTTTATGGTCTATTTGACTCTGTAATGGGACCATAATTTACAAAATGAACATCACGCTGTATTGAAGAAGAAGACAAGTTTACAATGTTTACTGAGGTAATAAATCAAGTGAAAAGTAGGGTCTCATAGACTTCTATACAATCAGACTTCTTTTTGCAACCAGAGGAGTCGCCCCCTGCTGGCTATTAGAAAGAATGCAAGTTTAAGACACTTCTGCATTGGCTTCTCTTTTTAGACTTGGAGGTTGACCACTGTTATTAACCCCCCAACTGTAAAATAAAGGGGTTTAAAGAGACAGGCGCTAAAACAGAGCTTTGCAGACAGATGGTGAATACAAGCTTGTAAACATGTTCTAGTAGAAACTCAAAAGACAAGTATGGACCTGAAAATGAGCATGATATGTCCCCTTTAAAACTGCAAACAAGGCACCTCTACATTTTAGCATCCTTGAGTAACAGCAGGTGATCACTGTTTGCCATCTGAAGTTCTCCATTACCTGGAAAGTGTGCCATGCTGTGAAACAAAACTGCACACTCCTAAATATCTCAATGGTGATGCAGAGGTTGCTAGGTTGCAGCTTTTTCTGAAGCACAAACATAATGTTACATACAGTACATTTGGTTTTACAAAGCTTCATTTGACAAATATGGAAGAGTTAGAAGGGAGGAGAAGATGTGTTGAGTCCTGAATATATGAAGATGGGCGCAAGTTCACTTACAAATGTAATCAATTTAAAGGAAATGTTTATGTCAGTGTCGGCATAAAAGCATTGTCTGAGATCTGATACTAACAATTTGGGGTGTGATTACACTGGATGAATTATTGGCAAGGGCCTCATCTGTCAATGACTTTGAAGCACATATTCCATACTGCTTATCTGTCATGTTTTTGTTTATTAAGACCCCATTTTAGGTTTTGCTTTTTCTTCTTGGGGTCCACACAGTTTAAATGGTGACAGTACAATATAGAAAAACACATTCACTCTACTCATCACAATATATTAACATAAAACATCATAATGCACATCTACTGTAAATAAAAACATAACAATTTAAATAACACAAACACAAAGGAAATAGACCAGCTGAATCTACCATGATCTAACACAGGGGTTCTCAACCAGTGTGCCGCGGCACACCGGTGTGCCGCAGAGCGCCATCTAGTGTGCCGCGGAGGCAGTGGTACTAGATTATTTTTTTATTATTATTTAGCAAAGTGAACAGGTAAAACCTAAAGGAGGTAAGATGCCAGCTGCCGTAAAACCAAAGCCTATTGAAGGAGGCTGACACACGGGCGGACACGGGTCTTGTATTGGGTATAACACATGCGCAGTGTAACTGGAGCTGCGGTTGTGCGTTGCGATCGGCTCAATTTCGGCGAGTGCAGAGCAGATATTACTGCGCATGTGCGGTACCCCGAAGGCGCGTTGATTAAGTGTGACCCAACCTCCTTCAATAGGCCTTGTGTAAAACACCAAACATCATCAGGTAGAGACAAACGTGTTTGCCGCTGTTAGCTAGCTAACATTCTCGGATGCAGTGAGACAAAATGGATCGGTTTTTAAAGCGAAAAAGTGATGTGGGAGACAACCCTGCGCCAGTAAAAGCTCCGAAGCGTGTGGTGAGGAAATATGACCCTGAATACAT